>CM032119.1:12500-17500 GCA_018894105.1 Jacaranda mimosifolia | reverse complement strand
GGGTTTAGGGTTTAGGGTTTAGGGTTTAGGGTTTAGGGTTTAGGGTTTAGGGTTTAGGGTTTAGGGTTTAGGGTTTAGGGTTTAGGGTTTAGGGTTTAGGGTTTAGGGTTTAGGGTTTAGGGTTTAGGGTTTAGGGTTTAGGGTTTAGGGTTTAGGGTTTAGGGTTTAGGGTTTAGGGTTTAGGGTTTAGGGTTTAGGGTTTAGGGTTTAGGGTTTAGGGTTTAGGGTTTAGGGTTTAGGGTTTAGGGTTTAGGGTTTAGGGTTTAGGGTTTAGGGTTTAGGGTTTAGGGTTTAGGGTTTAGGGTTTAGGGTTTAGGGTTTAGGGTTTAGGGTTTAGGGTTTAGGGTTTAGGGTTTAGGGTTTAGGGTTTAGGGTTTAGGGTTTAGGGTTTAGGGTTTAGGGTTTAGGGTTTAGGGTTTAGGGTTTAGGGTTTAGGGTTTAGGGTTTAGGGTTTAGGGTTTAGGGTTTAGGGTTTAGGGTTTAGGGTTTAGGGTTTAGGGTTTAGGGTTTAGGGTTTAGGGTTTAGGGTTTAGGGTTTAGGGTTTAGGGTTTAGGGTTTAGGGTTTAGGGTTTAGGGTTTAGGGTTTAGGGTTTAGGGTTTAGGGTTTAGGGTTTAGGGTTTAGGGTTTAGGGTTTAGGGTTTAGGGTTTAGGGTTTAGGGTTTAGGGTTTAGGGTTTAGGGTTTAGGGTTTAGGGTTTAGGGTTTAGGGTTTAGGGTTTAGGGTTTAGGGTTTAGGGTTTAGGGTTTAGGGTTTAGGGTTTAGGGTTTAGGGTTTAGGGTTTAGGGTTTAGGGTTTAGGGTTTAGGGTTTAGGGTTTAGGGTTTAGGGTTTAGGGTTTAGGGTTTAGGGTTTAGGGTTTAGGGTTTAGGGTTAGGGTTTAGGGTTTAGGGTTTAGGGTTTAGGGTTTAGGGTTTAGGGTTTAGGGTTTAGGGTTTAGGGTTTAGGGTTTAGGGTTTAGGGTTTAGGGTTTAGGGTTTAGGGTTTAGGGTTTAGGGTTTAGGGTTTAGGGTTTAGGGTTTAGGGTTTAGGGTTTAGGGTTTAGGGTTTAGGGTTTAGGGTTTAGGGTTTAGGGTTTAGGGTTTAGGGTTTAGGGTTTAGGGTTTAGGGTTTAGGGTTTAGGGTTTAGGGTTTAGGGTTTAGGGTTTAGGGTTTAGGGTTTAGGGTTTAGGGTTTAGGGTTTAGGGTTTAGGGTTTAGGGTTTAGGGTTTAGGGTTTAGGGTTTAGGGTTTAGGGTTTAGGGTTTAGGGTTTAGGGTTTAGGGTTTAGGGTTTAGGGTTTAGGGTTTAGGGTTTAGGGTTTAGGGTTTAGGGTTTAGGGTTTAGGGTTTAGGGTTTAGGGTTTAGGGTTTAGGGTTTAGGGTTTAGGGTTTAGGGTTTAGGGTTTAGGGTTTAGGGTTTAGGGTTTAGGGTTTAGGGTTTAGGGTTTAGGGTTTAGGGTTTAGGGTTTAGGGTTTAGGGTTTAGGGTTTAGGGTTTAGGGTTTAGGGTTTAGGGTTTAGGGTTTAGGGTTTAGGGTTTAGGGTTTAGGGTTTAGGGTTTAGGGTTTAGGGTTTAGGGTTTAGGGTTTAGGGTTTAGGGTTTAGGGTTTAGGGTTTAGGGTTTAGGGTTTAGGGTTTAGGGTTTAGGGTTTAGGGTTTAGGGTTTAGGGTTTAGGGTTTAGGGTTTAGGGTTTAGGGTTTAGGGTTTAGGGTTTAGGGTTTAGGGTTTAGGGTTTAGGGTTTAGGGTTTAGGGTTTAGGGTTTAGGGTTTAGGGTTTAGGGTTTAGGGTTTAGGGTTTAGGGTTTAGGGTTTAGGGTTTAGGGTTTAGGGTTTAGGGTTTAGGGTTTAGGGTTTAGGGTTTAGGGTTTAGGGTTTAGGGTTTAGGGTTTAGGGTTTAGGGTTTAGGGTTTAGGGTTTAGGGTTTAGGGTTTAGGGTTTAGGGTTTAGGGTTTAGGGTTTAGGGTTTAGGGTTTAGGGTTTAGGGTTTAGGGTTTAGGGTTTAGGGTTTAGGGTTTAGGGTTTAGGGTTTAGGGTTTAGGGTTAGGGTTTAGGGTTTAGGGTTTAGGGTTTAGGGTTTAGGGTTTAGGGTTTAGGGTTTAGGGTTTAGGGTTTAGGGTTTAGGGTTTAGGGTTTAGGGTTTAGGGTTTAGGGTTTAGGGTTTAGGGTTTAGGGTTTAGGGTTTAGGGTTTAGGGTTTAGGGTTTAGGGTTTAGGGTTTAGGGTTTAGGGTTTAGGGTTTAGGGTTTAGGGTTTAGGGTTTAGGGTTTAGGGTTTAGGGTTTAGGGTTTAGGGTTTAGGGTTTAGGGTTTAGGGTTTAGGGTTTAGGGTTTAGGGTTTAGGGTTTAGGGTTTAGGGTTTAGGGTTTAGGGTTTAGGGTTTAGGGTTTAGGGTTTAGGGTTTAGGGTTTAGGGTTTAGGGTTTAGGGTTTAGGGTTTAGGGTTTAGGGTTTAGGGTTTAGGGTTTAGGGTTTAGGGTTTAGGGTTTAGGGTTTAGGGTTTAGGGTTTAGGGTTTAGGGTTTAGGGTTTAGGGTTTAGGGTTTAGGGTTTAGGGTTTAGGGTTTAGGGTTTAGGGTTTAGGGTTTAGGGTTTAGGGTTTAGGGTTTAGGGTTTAGGGTTTAGGGTTTAGGGTTTAGGGTTTAGGGTTTAGGGTTTAGGGTTTAGGGTTTAGGGTTTAGGGTTTAGGGTTTAGGGTTTAGGGTTTAGGGTTTAGGGTTTAGGGTTTAGGGTTTAGGGTTTAGGGTTTAGGGTTTAGGGTTTAGGGTTTAGGGTTTAGGGTTTAGGGTTTAGGGTTTAGGGTTTAGGGTTTAGGGTTTAGGGTTTAGGGTTTAGGGTTTAGGGTTTAGGGTTTAGGGTTTAGGGTTTAGGGTTTAGGGTTTAGGGTTTAGGGTTTAGGGTTTAGGGTTTAGGGTTTAGGGTTTAGGGTTTAGGGTTTAGGGTTTAGGGTTTAGGGTTTAGGGTTTAGGGTTTAGGGTTTAGGGTTTAGGGTTTAGGGTTTAGGGTTTAGGGTTTAGGGTTTAGGGTTTAGGGTTTAGGGTTTAGGGTTTAGGGTTTAGGGTTTAGGGTTTAGGGTTTAGGGTTTAGGGTTTAGGGTTTAGGGTTTAGGGTTTAGGGTTTAGGGTTTAGGGTTTAGGGTTTAGGGTTTAGGGTTTAGGGTTTAGGGTTTAGGGTTTAGGGTTTAGGGTTTAGGGTTTAGGGTTTAGGGTTTAGGGTTTAGGGTTTAGGGTTTAGGGTTTAGGGTTTAGGGTTTAGGGTTTAGGGTTTAGGGTTTAGGGTTTAGGGTTTAGGGTTTAGGGTTTAGGGTTTAGGGTTTAGGGTTTAGGGTTTAGGGTTTAGGGTTTAGGGTTTAGGGTTTAGGGTTTAGGGTTTAGGGTTTAGGGTTTAGGGTTTAGGGTTTAGGGTTTAGGGTTTAGGGTTTAGGGTTTAGGGTTTAGGGTTTAGGGTTTAGGGTTAGGGTTTAGGGTTTAGGGTTTAGGGTTTAGGGTTTAGGGTTTAGGGTTTAGGGTTTAGGGTTTAGGGTTTAGGGTTTAGGGTTTAGGGTTTAGGGTTTAGGGTTTAGGGTTTAGGGTTTAGGGTTTAGGGTTTAGGGTTTAGGGTTTAGGGTTTAGGGTTTAGGGTTTAGGGTTTAGGGTTTAGGGTTTAGGGTTTAGGGTTTAGGGTTTAGGGTTTAGGGTTTAGGGTTTAGGGTTTAGGGTTTAGGGTTTAGGGTTTAGGGTTTAGGGTTTAGGGTTTAGGGTTTAGGGTTTAGGGTTTAGGGTTTAGGGTTTAGGGTTTAGGGTTTAGGGTTTAGGGTTTAGGGTTTAGGGTTTAGGGTTTAGGGTTTAGGGTTTAGGGTTTAGGGTTTAGGGTTTAGGGTTTAGGGTTTAGGGTTTAGGGTTTAGGGTTTAGGGTTTAGGGTTTAGGGTTTAGGGTTTAGGGTTTAGGGTTTAGGGTTTAGGGTTTAGGGTTTAGGGTTTAGGGTTTAGGGTTTAGGGTTTAGGGTTTAGGGTTTAGGGTTTAGGGTTTAGGGTTTAGGGTTTAGGGTTTAGGGTTTAGGGTTTAGGGTTTAGGGTTTAGGGTTTAGGGTTTAGGGTTTAGGGTTTAGGGTTTAGGGTTTAGGGTTTAGGGTTTAGGGTTTAGGGTTTAGGGTTTAGGGTTTAGGGTTTAGGGTTTAGGGTTTAGGGTTTAGGGTTTAGGGTTTAGGGTTTAGGGTTTAGGGTTTAGGGTTTAGGGTTTAGGGTTTAGGGTTTAGGGTTTAGGGTTTAGGGTTTAGGGTTTAGGGTTTAGGGTTTAGGGTTTAGGGTTTAGGGTTTAGGGTTTAGGGTTTAGGGTTTAGGGTTTAGGGTTTAGGGTTTAGGGTTTAGGGTTTAGGGTTTAGGGTTTAGGGTTTAGGGTTTAGGGTTTAGGGTTTAGGGTTTAGGGTTAGGGTTTAGGGTTTAGGGTTTAGGGTTTAGGGTTTAGGGTTTAGGGTTTAGGGTTTAGGGTTTAGGGTTTAGGGTTTAGGGTTTAGGGTTTAGGGTTTAGGGTTTAGGGTTTAGGGTTTAGGGTTTAGGGTTTAGGGTTTAGGGTTTAGGGTTTAGGGTTTAGGGTTTAGGGTTTAGGGTTTAGGGTTTAGGGTTTAGGGTTTAGGGTTTAGGGTTTAGGGTTTAGGGTTTAGGGTTTAGGGTTTAGGGTTTAGGGTTTAGGGTTTAGGGTTTAGGGTTTAGGGTTTAGGGTTTAGGGTTTAGGGTTTAGGGTTTAGGGTTTAGGGTTTAGGGTTTAGGGTTTAGGGTTTAGGGTTTAGGGTTTAGGGTTTAGGGTTTAGGGTTTAGGGTTTAGGGTTTAGGGTTTAGGGTTTAGGGTTTAGGGTTTAGGGTTTAGGGTTTAGGGTTTAGGGTTTAGGGTTTAGGGTTTAGGGTTTAGGGTTTAGGGTTTAGGGTTTAGGGTTTAGGGTTTAGGGTTTAGGGTTTAGGGTTTAGGGTTTAGGGTTTAGGGTTTAGGGTTTAGGGTTTAGGGTTTAGGGTTTAGGGTTTAGGGTTTAGGGTTTAGGGTTTAGGGTTTAGGGTTT
>CM032119.1:2500-7500 GCA_018894105.1 Jacaranda mimosifolia | reverse complement strand
GGTTTAGGGTTTAGGGTTTAGGGTTTAGGGTTTAGGGTTTAGGGTTTAGGGTTTAGGGTTTAGGGTTTAGGGTTTAGGGTTTAGGGTTTAGGGTTTAGGGTTTAGGGTTTAGGGTTTAGGGTTTAGGGTTTAGGGTTTAGGGTTTAGGGTTTAGGGTTTAGGGTTTAGGGTTTAGGGTTTAGGGTTTAGGGTTTAGGGTTTAGGGTTTAGGGTTTAGGGTTTAGGGTTTAGGGTTTAGGGTTTAGGGTTTAGGGTTTAGGGTTTAGGGTTTAGGGTTTAGGGTTTAGGGTTTAGGGTTTAGGGTTTAGGGTTTAGGGTTTAGGGTTTAGGGTTTAGGGTTTAGGGTTTAGGGTTTAGGGTTTAGGGTTTAGGGTTTAGGGTTTAGGGTTTAGGGTTTAGGGTTTAGGGTTTAGGGTTTAGGGTTTAGGGTTTAGGGTTTAGGGTTTAGGGTTTAGGGTTTAGGGTTTAGGGTTTAGGGTTTAGGGTTTAGGGTTTAGGGTTTAGGGTTTAGGGTTTAGGGTTTAGGGTTTAGGGTTTAGGGTTTAGGGTTTAGGGTTTAGGGTTTAGGGTTTAGGGTTTAGGGTTTAGGGTTTAGGGTTTAGGGTTTAGGGTTTAGGGTTTAGGGTTTAGGGTTTAGGGTTTAGGGTTTAGGGTTTAGGGTTTAGGGTTTAGGGTTTAGGGTTTAGGGTTTAGGGTTTAGGGTTTAGGGTTTAGGGTTTAGGGTTTAGGGTTTAGGGTTTAGGGTTTAGGGTTTAGGGTTTAGGGTTTAGGGTTTAGGGTTTAGGGTTTAGGGTTTAGGGTTTAGGGTTTAGGGTTTAGGGTTTAGGGTTTAGGGTTTAGGGTTTAGGGTTTAGGGTTTAGGGTTTAGGGTTTAGGGTTTAGGGTTTAGGGTTTAGGGTTTAGGGTTTAGGGTTTAGGGTTTAGGGTTTAGGGTTTAGGGTTTAGGGTTTAGGGTTTAGGGTTTAGGGTTTAGGGTTTAGGGTTTAGGGTTTAGGGTTTAGGGTTTAGGGTTTAGGGTTTAGGGTTTAGGGTTTAGGGTTTAGGGTTTAGGGTTTAGGGTTTAGGGTTTAGGGTTTAGGGTTTAGGGTTTAGGGTTTAGGGTTTAGGGTTTAGGGTTTAGGGTTTAGGGTTTAGGGTTTAGGGTTTAGGGTTTAGGGTTTAGGGTTTAGGGTTTAGGGTTTAGGGTTTAGGGTTTAGGGTTTAGGGTTTAGGGTTTAGGGTTTAGGGTTTAGGGTTTAGGGTTTAGGGTTTAGGGTTTAGGGTTTAGGGTTTAGGGTTTAGGGTTTAGGGTTTAGGGTTTAGGGTTTAGGGTTTAGGGTTTAGGGTTTAGGGTTTAGGGTTTAGGGTTTAGGGTTTAGGGTTTAGGGTTTAGGGTTTAGGGTTTAGGGTTTAGGGTTTAGGGTTTAGGGTTTAGGGTTTAGGGTTTAGGGTTTAGGGTTTAGGGTTTAGGGTTTAGGGTTTAGGGTTTAGGGTTTAGGGTTTAGGGTTTAGGGTTTAGGGTTTAGGGTTTAGGGTTTAGGGTTTAGGGTTTAGGGTTTAGGGTTTAGGGTTTAGGGTTTAGGGTTTAGGGTTTAGGGTTTAGGGTTTAGGGTTTAGGGTTTAGGGTTTAGGGTTTAGGGTTTAGGGTTTAGGGTTTAGGGTTTAGGGTTTAGGGTTTAGGGTTTAGGGTTTAGGGTTTAGGGTTTAGGGTTTAGGGTTTAGGGTTTAGGGTTTAGGGTTTAGGGTTTAGGGTTTAGGGTTTAGGGTTTAGGGTTTAGGGTTTAGGGTTTAGGGTTTAGGGTTTAGGGTTTAGGGTTTAGGGTTTAGGGTTTAGGGTTTAGGGTTTAGGGTTTAGGGTTTAGGGTTTAGGGTTTAGGGTTTAGGGTTTAGGGTTTAGGGTTTAGGGTTTAGGGTTTAGGGTTTAGGGTTTAGGGTTTAGGGTTTAGGGTTTAGGGTTTAGGGTTTAGGGTTTAGGGTTTAGGGTTTAGGGTTTAGGGTTTAGGGTTTAGGGTTTAGGGTTTAGGGTTTAGGGTTTAGGGTTTAGGGTTTAGGGTTTAGGGTTTAGGGTTTAGGGTTTAGGGTTTAGGGTTTAGGGTTTAGGGTTTAGGGTTTAGGGTTTAGGGTTTAGGGTTTAGGGTTTAGGGTTTAGGGTTTAGGGTTTAGGGTTTAGGGTTTAGGGTTTAGGGTTTAGGGTTTAGGGTTTAGGGTTTAGGGTTTAGGGTTTAGGGTTTAGGGTTTAGGGTTTAGGGTTTAGGGTTTAGGGTTTAGGGTTTAGGGTTTAGGGTTTAGGGTTTAGGGTTTAGGGTTTAGGGTTTAGGGTTTAGGGTTTAGGGTTTAGGGTTTAGGGTTTAGGGTTTAGGGTTTAGGGTTTAGGGTTTAGGGTTTAGGGTTTAGGGTTTAGGGTTTAGGGTTTAGGGTTTAGGGTTTAGGGTTTAGGGTTTAGGGTTTAGGGTTTAGGGTTTAGGGTTTAGGGTTTAGGGTTTAGGGTTTAGGGTTTAGGGTTTAGGGTTTAGGGTTTAGGGTTTAGGGTTTAGGGTTTAGGGTTTAGGGTTTAGGGTTTAGGGTTTAGGGTTTAGGGTTTAGGGTTTAGGGTTTAGGGTTTAGGGTTTAGGGTTTAGGGTTTAGGGTTTAGGGTTTAGGGTTTAGGGTTTAGGGTTTAGGGTTTAGGGTTTAGGGTTTAGGGTTTAGGGTTTAGGGTTTAGGGTTTAGGGTTTAGGGTTTAGGGTTTAGGGTTTAGGGTTTAGGGTTTAGGGTTTAGGGTTTAGGGTTTAGGGTTTAGGGTTTAGGGTTTAGGGTTTAGGGTTTAGGGTTTAGGGTTTAGGGTTTTTTAGGGTTTAGGGTTTAGGGTTTAGGGTTTAGGGTTTAGGGTTTAGGGTTTAGGGTTTAGGGTTTAGGGTTTAGGGTTTAGGGTTTAGGGTTTAGGGTTTAGGGTTTAGGGTTTAGGGTTTAGGGTTTAGGGTTTAGGGTTTAGGGTTTAGGGTTTAGGGTTTAGGGTTTAGGGTTTAGGGTTTAGGGTTTAGGGTTTAGGGTTTAGGGTTTAGGGTTTAGGGTTTAGGGTTTAGGGTTTAGGGTTTAGGGTTTAGGGTTTAGGGTTTAGGGTTTAGGGTTTAGGGTTTAGGGTTTAGGGTTTAGGGTTTAGGGTTTAGGGTTTAGGGTTTAGGGTTTAGGGTTTAGGGTTTAGGGTTTAGGGTTTAGGGTTTAGGGTTTAGGGTTTAGGGTTTAGGGTTTAGGGTTTAGGGTTTAGGGTTTAGGGTTTAGGGTTTAGGGTTTAGGGTTTAGGGTTTAGGGTTTAGGGTTTAGGGTTTAGGGTTTAGGGTTTAGGGTTTAGGGTTTAGGGTTTAGGGTTTAGGGTTTAGGGTTTAGGGTTTAGGGTTTAGGGTTTAGGGTTTAGGGTTTAGGGTTTAGGGTTTAGGGTTTAGGGTTTAGGGTTTAGGGTTTAGGGTTTAGGGTTTAGGGTTTAGGGTTTAGGGTTTAGGGTTTAGGGTTTAGGGTTTAGGGTTTAGGGTTTAGGGTTTAGGGTTTAGGGTTTAGGGTTTAGGGTTTAGGGTTTAGGGTTTAGGGTTTAGGGTTTAGGGTTTAGGGTTTAGGGTTTAGGGTTTAGGGTTTAGGGTTTAGGGTTTAGGGTTTAGGGTTTAGGGTTTAGGGTTTAGGGTTTAGGGTTTAGGGTTTAGGGTTTAGGGTTTAGGGTTTAGGGTTTAGGGTTTAGGGTTTAGGGTTTAGGGTTTAGGGTTTAGGGTTTAGGGTTTAGGGTTTAGGGTTTAGGGTTTAGGGTTTAGGGTTTAGGGTTTAGGGTTTAGGGTTTAGGGTTTAGGGTTTAGGGTTTAGGGTTTAGGGTTTAGGGTTTAGGGTTTAGGGTTTAGGGTTTAGGGTTTAGGGTTTAGGGTTTAGGGTTTAGGGTTTAGGGTTTAGGGTTTAGGGTTTAGGGTTTAGGGTTTAGGGTTTAGGGTTTAGGGTTTAGGGTTTAGGGTTTAGGGTTTAGGGTTTAGGGTTTAGGGTTTAGGGTTTAGGGTTTAGGGTTTAGGGTTTAGGGTTTAGGGTTTAGGGTTTAGGGTTTAGGGTTTAGGGTTTAGGGTTTAGGGTTTAGGGTTTAGGGTTTAGGGTTTAGGGTTTAGGGTTTAGGGTTTAGGGTTTAGGGTTTAGGGTTTAGGGTTTAGGGTTTAGGGTTTAGGGTTTAGGGTTTAGGGTTTAGGGTTTAGGGTTTAGGGTTTAGGGTTTAGGGTTTAGGGTTTAGGGTTTAGGGTTTAGGGTTTAGGGTTTAGGGTTTAGGGTTTAGGGTTTAGGGTTTAGGGTTTAGGGTTTAGGGTTTAGGGTTTAGGGTTTAGGGTTTAGGGTTTAGGGTTTAGGGTTTAGGGTTTAGGGTTTAGGGTTTAGGGTTTAGGGTTTAGGGTTTAGGGTTTAGGGTTTAGGGTTTAGGGTTTAGGGTTTAGGGTTTAGGGTTTAGGGTTTAGGGTTTAGGGTTTAGGGTTTAGGGTTTAGGGTTTAGGGTTTAGGGTTTAGGGTTTAGGGTTTAGGGTTTAGGGTTTAGGGTTTAGGGTTTAGGGTTTAGGGTTTAGGGTTTAGGGTTTAGGGTTTAGGGTTTAGGGTTTAGGGTTTAGGGTTTAGGGTTTAGGGTTTAGGGTTTAGGGTTTAGGGTTTAGGGTTTAGGGTTTAGGGTTTAGGGTTTAGGGTTTAGGGTTTAGGGTTTAGGGTTTAGGGTTTAGGGTTTAGGGTTTAGGGTTTAGGGTTTAGGGTTTAGGGTTTAGGGTTTAGGGTTTAGGGTTTAGGGTTTAGGGTTTAGGGTTTAGGGTTTAGGGTTTAGGGTTTAGGGTTTAGGGTTTAGGGTTTAGGGTTTAGGGTTTAGGGTTTAGGGTTTAGGGTTTAGGGTTTAGGGTTTAGGGTTTAGGGTTTAGGGTTTAGGGTTTAGGGTTTAGGGTTTAGGGTTTAGGGTTTAGGGTTTAGGGTTTAGGGTTTAGGGTTTAGGGTTTAGGGTTTAGGGTTTAGGGTTTAGGGTTTAGGGTTTAGGGTTTAGGGTTTAGGGTTTA